>CM041543.1:17401973-17417973 GCA_023238725.1 Scortum barcoo
CTTTGGCTTACCTGCTTTCCTCAACTCGTGAATATCGATCCGGGCCGTCCCGCTGCGGGCTGTCACGTCGATCGAGGTGATCAATCCTCCCCCCGCACTCTCCCCCCTCCAGAAAACGCACGCTTCAACCCGTGCGTAAAAACCAGCCAGTGCGCAAAACCCAAAAGCGCAACTCCACTGGCGACGGGGAGAGTCTGACTTTTTTTATCCTCTTACTTTGGGGTGATAATTTCGCTCATGTTCCGACCCAGAGCGGGTTTGCTCGCAGTAAAAAGGTGGAGGTGGAGGTGGGGGCGGTGTGTTAGCTGGCCCGGCGGCGGCTCCACATCAGCTTGTGTTGACAAACAAGCCTGCGTAGTTAAAAAATCACACACGACTTGAGGCCAGCTAACGCCAGGCTGCCAGCACGGTTAGCTCGGCCAGCTAACCAGCTCGCTAAAATCCAAACCCCGCTCCGAAAATCCGCCTCGTTTCGGTCCGACCCGCGTCCCGCCGGCGGCCGCACACCCCGGGCGACTCCGTGAACCACTTGCGGGCGTTTTCAGCGTCTCAGCGAGGGCGCACACGCGTTTGCAAACCCGAGTTATCGCTTTGGTCTCTGCTCTCCGCCATTTCCAATCTCTCAACACAAACAAACAGGGCTGCTCGTGGGCGCGCGGCGGAGAGGCGCGCTCACGCGGAGGGCAGCGAGCAGGAGGCTCGCGTGCCGCTTTGAGAGGGAGAGAGAGGGAGACCACCCCGATGATGATTATTGGTTATTGATGACACGTTTGGATGGATGTGATGCAGATATATTCAGGGTTTGTAGACCGTGGAGGGTGAGTGTGTGTGTGTGTGTGTGTGTGTAGCTGGTGCACGGTTCAAACTGAAGGCCTCCTGAAAGTGTGTGTGTGTGTGTGTGTGTGTGTGCATGTGCAGAATGCATACTGTGTGGTGCTCCATAGTGATGCATGCTACATAATTCATAAGGGTGCAGGCAGTGTATGTTTGAGGACATTTATTTATTGTCTGTGATGTCTTTGGCTTCAGATGTGTTATGAAGACAGAAATACAGAGCAGTGTTGGACAAGGGGGGGAAGTCACCCCTGGTGCCCCTCATGTTCAACGAAAAACACCCTGACCCTGTGGTATATAAAAGACTGTGCAAAGAAGTGTGCAAAAAAGTGTGACTGAGTGCACTCCAGGGTGCTCTTTTAGTGGAGAAAATGTGATGAGGTGCACCAATGGTCGCCCCAGTGGGGGAAAACATGATGAAATACCCTCAAAGGTGCCCTACCAGTGGAGAAAATGTGATGAAGCGCCCCCCTATGGTGCAAATTTGGCACATAATTCCACAACAAATTAAGAATCACACATCTGACATATTAAAGGTGAAGTTGATAAAGCTAATGTGGTAGTAATCTACTGTCTGTTTATACGTCCAGGAGATAAGATTTACATGCATTTGGAGTCTTTTGGCCACCTGATGAATGTAAGTTCAATATCCACTCTCCTTTTAGCTTCAGTTTTTGGTCTCCATCAGCTCCTGAGAAGTGAAGTTTGCATTTTGTTTGTTTGGTGCTTGGTACAGTAGGTAGCATCTAGTGGGTTTATCAGAGCTTTTTCACTGCAAAAACACTTTCTGGCCTTAAAACCAAAATGAATGAGCAGAAAAACATTTAAGTGCCCTATAAAGACAAGGGAAAGTGCAGAATTGGGTGCTAATTCTCTGTACGAACATCACTGCAAGCAGCAACTTTCACATTACAAATAGTCATTTGCACAGTTGTCCACATAAAATATTGATCACTGCAGCTTTAATGTAACTCCTAGTATGAAACAATGATTTGGAGACTTGCTCTATGAGAGTATAGAGACGGTAAACAACATTTTTCCTGCTGTTTATTATTCCTATTTACTTGTGCATCTTTAGAAATGTTATATACCTTGTGCATATGTCTTTATACTCTTTTGCAGCTCCAGTGTGTTAAGTCATTCTGCTCCTCCAGGGCCGCTTCTTGTGTGCATTGTTC
Source organism: Scortum barcoo (assembly GCA_023238725.1). Lineage (NCBI taxonomy): Eukaryota > Metazoa > Chordata > Actinopteri > Centrarchiformes > Terapontidae > Scortum > Scortum barcoo. Next base: position 17,403,986 of record CM041543.1, read on the forward strand.
TGAAAATTGTGATGAAATTGAGGCAGAGAGTAGCGTGTGTATGGGCGTGTCTTTAGGTGGTATTCTGGGAAATACGCTGAGAAGTAATTACATTGTGTGTAATATGTTAATTGGTCAGTCGCATTCCTTCGGCGCTCGTCGTCTTACTTCAAAGTTCAAGGTTGTGACTCATGCAAACTGGCATCTGGATGCATGGGAATGCTGACTGTTAGAGCTGATTTATTACTGTTTGCCCTGCTTTGATTGTTTTCCTTTTTCAAATCTAATAATCGTCGGCCAGCGTCTCATTAAAACATGCCTGAAGAGGGCGGTGGGGGAAGAGGAAGATCAGTCACACATGGCACGCAGACTATTTTTAACAACATTCAGGTACATCCAACATTTACAAGGTGAATGACGGCAGGCTTATCCGCAATATGCAAATGATCCACAATTAGTGGATGGCACTGTGACGTCTGTTGTCTCAATTCCCAGTTTTGAATATTTAGAAGTCACAGCTGAGATACCTGTCAGTCAAGGAAATGGGCTCCAAAAAATACGCCCTCTCAAGCCTTGATATCCTCTAGGTGAAACAATAATGGAAAAAAAATGGTGGAAGAAGTTAAATTAGCTATAAAGATAATTTACCTTCTACAAACTCACTCAGCCAGTAAATGAGCACTGACAAACATGAACCACATTTGTCATTTATAGTTATTTTTATGGAGCTTAAAGATTGTTGAAAGCGCAGCAGCAGAGTAACACGTTCTTTATTTAAGAGTATCTGCAGCCAAGACTTACATGAATGTAAATCTGTATATATTAGTGTATATTATTACTTGTACTTTTGTATTTATATTTTTCTATTTATCCTGGCATTGAAGATGGAAGAGCAAAGCAAGAATTTCATTGTACAGTGAAACCTGTTTTTATCTGTGCAAATGACAATAAAAATCTTGAATCTTGAATCTCTTGAATCTCTTACATAACCTGTCAAGAGCTCAGAAAAAAGATTGAGAAAAAAAATGTCAGCATGTAATTTATTAGTTGATTGAACCCCTGGTTCCAGCTTCTCTATTATGAAAATGTCCTGCAATTCTTTGTGTTCTTTTGAAATAGTTTTGGTAAATGAATATATTTCTGGACAGTTAGTTGGACAAAGAAAGAAACTTGAAAACTTTAACTTTAACTATTTTTGACAACATATTTAAAAAAATGCACGTAATATGTGTAATTTAAGACTTATTACATATACTATTATACATGTATGGAACATAATAATAATAATAATAATAGCAACATGTAGACTGTAAGACAATAATGCAAAGGATGCTGAAATAAATATGGTTACTGCAATAGGTAGCTTTATATACGAAGAAGTCAGATATGACAACATATACAGTATGTGAAGTTTTTACAGCGTGCATAGATAAAAACAGTATGTATGTAAACAATAAGAATATATATTCACAGGTCCAGTGGATATTTTACAGGGTTATCATACGGGGATTGTTGATGACTGGTGTTTCCTGTAGTCATAATGTCTGAGGAAAAAATCTTCATGTGTCTGGTTGGTTGTTTTGGTGTTCAGAGCTGTGTAGCGCCTCCCAGAGGAGGGGAGCTCAAACAGGTTGCATTTAGGGTCTGTTGTAAACTGCTCCTGTTTGGCTGAACCAAACCAGACCGTGATGGATGTGCAGATAAGAGTCTGAGTCATGATGCTGTAGAACCGGATCAGCAGCTCCCTGGGCCTGTTGAACTTCCTGAGCTGGTACAGGAAGTTTAACTTCTGCTAGGCCTTCTTTCTGATGGTGTCGGACTCCCATTATAGGTACTGGGAGATCGTGATTCCCAGAAACCACAGGACCGGAGGCCCAGCTGTTCAACTTCCCATCTGTAAAGTTATCACCGTCCCCAACGAGGCTGATGACAGTTGTGTCGTCTGCAAACTTGAGGAAGTTAACAGACGAGTCTCCTGAAGTGCAGTCATTCTTGTGGAGGGAGAAGAGCAGTGGGGAGAGCACACAACCCTGAGAGGTGCCAGTGCTGACAGTGGGGAGAGGTCTAAGGTGGTCATCAAACCTACAGTAAAACCCATTCAGGTCGTCAGACAGTTGATGGGTCTTAGTCAAAGCAGGTCTGTAACTCCAGCTTTGCCTCCGTGGTCCATCTCCTTACAGTCGATGTCTGGATGTTTGCTCCACTTTACCAATCGGGTCAGCCAGGTGTTGTGAGGACTCACTGAAGCCACATTTCAATCCAAAGTACCCAGAACTTTTAGTCCCAGGAACCTTTTCCAAGGAACTAAAAAGGTTCCTGGAGGCCATTGTTGTCTGTGTTTTGGTCTAAAGACCTGCAAACTAGTCTGCTTCTATCAGCACTGTTTTCAGATGCAGCAGGCAGCTGTTTTAGTGGAAAAAGCCCACAGTACGCCACTTGGCCAGCACCAAATGGCAGAAAAAAAGACTCATTTCAACCACAGGAGGAACTTTCCACCACAGGGACCAGGGTCTAAATTAAGCCGGGGCCATTGTTTTACCCCCCAAAAGGTCCCTGCTTGGGGAATGGGGGTAGTACTTTTCAAAAGTACAGGAACATTTGGAAGAGTTTTTTTCAATTAATACATTAAGTGACTGTCAGAAAGTCTGTCAAAAGTATTCAGCAATAACTTTGATAATTCATTAATCACCATTCTTCAAATAATATTATTACTTTGACATATAAAGATTTGCTGCTTTTTCTTGCATCCTGTACAGGAAACTGGATGTTTTTGGGCTTTGGTGTTTTTTTTTTTTTGGGACACAACGAGTAATTTGAGAGTGGTGATAGTTGCAACAACTGGAGGATTACTAGAAGAACACTGTTGTCATTTTAGTAATATTATCTTACTTTCAGTTTGGTTTATTGCAAATGCTGTTATTATCTGCAGGTGTCAGCACACGTATATGAAGTTTGTCTTATATTTCCCTAAATGTTGTGTTTCAATTATAAAGAGGGCTTTGTGTTCCATTTTATGTGTATATTTGACCCTTTTACACAGAAAAATGGAGGCGACAACAATACCACGAACTGCTGGATAATATGGAGAGAGCAGACGAAGCAGTTCTGGGAACACATCAGAGAGATGAACACTGCTATATTTAATTAAATGGATGAGGACACAATTATCTGCTTGGTCTTGGCGGGCAAGTGGCGGCTTAAATTTAATCATTCATGTACAGACACTATATAACATTTCTGCATTTTTAGGATTTACACTGGATTGTGCTTTCCTTCTAAATTTACACACCATAACAACACGGGGAGTCACTCAGGTAACAGCTCATTCAACTATTAGGTGAAATGGCTGTTGGGACTTTAGGAAATAAACACATCCTGCTACACTTCAGTGAGTATCAATCAATTGCACATTCAGTTATAATAAATATATGTTGATGGCAGTGTATTGACAAAGAAGAGAACAGTGGAACCTCCAACTTTAAGTGCCTGAAAAGACCAACATCATTTGTGTTTCTTTATATTACCGGTAACAAGGACACTAATGCTATTTCTATCCATACATTTTCTGTACCGGTTGTTCTCTTAGATCCTTATTATGTTGCTCCCCTGAAGGCAATCATCTCTGTCTCCAAACACAAAAAATTAAGCAAATAAAGGCTCCACTTGGGTGCAGTTAATAAAAAAAACATTCAATTTTTAGCCGATGGGAATTCCTATCTTTAATTTGTCAGTGTGAGAAGTCCTCCTGGATGGTTCTGGTGGAAAAACACATTATGATTTATGTCGTCCTGCTGTTCAGTCATAGATTCATAGAAAAAAAGTCTTTGCCTTTTCATCTCTTTCTCAGCACAGCCATCATACTTCACCAGTCACTGAGCTCTGTTTTATCTCTATGTAAGAATCAATAACTCAACGTAGCTACAATCAAACGGTAATGACGAGTTTAACATACAATGATCACTTTTTTTTTTTAAGATTATTGCATGTGTGTTCAATCAAAAAGGAGCAGAAGGGAACAGAAAAGAGAAGATTTGACATAATATGATTGCTGATATCGTATGTGGTGTAGTGTGCAGTACAGAGGAGCAATCCTCTGTAAAACACTGACGGGAGTTAAGATAAGTTATGCATCTTTCTTGCAGTGAGTGTTCATGCTGTAGAAATGTGTCTGGTGTTTTGCAAAATCAGATAAGAGATCTGACGTAAAGGAAATGACTATTTGCATTAAGGAGAAGTTTGAGTACATACACATGAAAAAAAAAAAGTTAACTCACTGCATCTGCAAAAAATGAGAGCAGATATTTTTCCGTCCTTCAGTGGAGGATTGGCAACGAGATAACATACATTTCAATTGCAACGTATAAAATGAGGATGCTTTATTTACTGTTTGTTAACAACAGATAAAAGAATGAAATATGCTGAGATGAAGTCACAAGTCACCTGCTCAATTGTCATATTCTGTATCTCCCTATATTAAAATAAAATATAGTCCCAAAACATTTGATTTTTCTGCAACCAAACAAATGAACTAATTTGCAAAGTTAAACCTTGGAAATTAGACGTTTGTTTGTTTGGATGCACCGAGAATAAGACCCCGACTTTTAAATGTTCTCCTTTCACAGACAAAATTACAGCAGAAATGCTTCTGTGGCGTCCTCACAGCTGCACGCATGCACCACAGTTCATACATAGTCTTTCAAGGCCGTCATTTGAAGAGTTTGAACTTGCGCAGCAGCGGCTGGACAGTCTCTTTTGGACACGGCTTCAGAGCCAAGCAGGTGGGGATGTTCTCGGGTTGTTCGATCCACAGTTTGTGAGCGACTCCGGCCTCCGTCAGCTTCTCTGACAGGCCGGAGAGGGCGGCCTCGTCTGGAGCCTGGAGGGGGAAAATACACACTTACGTTAAGCCAGACTATTAAAGATAAATACTGGACTATATCCTAATTATTATTTCACATTTCATAACAGTGCTCCATGTGAAAAATATAATACTTGTTGTTGATTTAGCAGGGGTAAAATCACAACAAATCAGACTCAAACTCAGCCCAAATTTACACCAACTACAAAACCTTTCAAAACCACATTATATTCTTAAGGAAAAATGTTTGCACATTCCTGCACAATCTATACACACTAACTCACACTGCACATATTGTTTTTATCGTACATATTAAACTCAGGATGATGAACATTTTCTGCACATTCCTGTAGTCTTTACAGTTCTTTGATTTACATAACACATATTGCATATATTGTCTTCATATTGCACATATTACTATCTTACTTTATTCTTTTTGATATTTTTACATACTACTTGTCTATTTTATACTTAATCTATACTTCTGACTTGAAGTACTTGCTTTGCCATTACATCATCTTCTATTTTTTTCTTCTCATCATGTGTATAGATTTTGCACCAACATATGAAGACATGGCAATAAACTCTGATTCTGAGTAGTCATTTTTAAATTCACTCAGCTTTCACACCAGACTGACCATTTTCACAGAGAAAACTGAGGACTATAAAATCACTTCATCTGCTTCACCAGTAAAAAACAATGGAAGATAATGCACTTAGTCTAGTTTTAGTGCTGCCGAATGGTTAAATTAATCATAACAGGCTGAACTATAAACACATACGCTTTGTACATTTGTTGACAATCCAGCCTGCACTAAATCTCCGAATATTTGAATGGAGTTTGGTGTGTGGCGCTCACCCCGAGCACCACCTTGTGCATGGAGTCCAGTTCGGACAGGTACCGCTGCGTGTCCGGGTCTCCGTAGTAAAGGTGGACGGCGGCGGTGGCGGCATGGCAGGCCTGAGTGATGACGGCCCCCAGGGGCCAGGACAGCTTGTGGACCAGGTCCGACCGGACCACCACGTACTGAACCAGCCTGCTGGGAGACCCGGCTCCAGTGGCTGCCATGTTGAAGCCGAACCGGAGCGGATTCAGGGTTTGTTTATTTTCCGGTTCAGCCGCTTCGTTGGTTTATCATCGAGCTGTAATTACGCGTTACCGCCCCCTGCAGGTCTGTGTGAGAACTGCACAGACCGAGTGGTGGTGCCATCAGGGGAAACAATCTGCAAAACATTCAAGATTATTTATTCGTCTTGTGCACAACAATTACAAGGTTTAGTCACTGGTTATTAAAGTCTTCAAGTCCCCTCTAACAATGTTAAAAAATATGTTGAAAGAAATCACACAAGTAAAAATGGCTATAACAAGATATGCACCTCCTGCACCATCCTCAACAGTATTACCTGCAATCTATCTCTGTTTAGTTATATATTTAATTTCACTTGTATAATTTATATTTAAAGTCTGGTACTATTATTTATTATTTGTTTGTTTTGTTGTTGTTTTTTGCTTGAGTGGATTTTCTTCTAAAGAGTTTTGAACATTGATTTCAGGGAGCTTGAGTCTTGAGAGGTTCATTGACAGTGATTGCTCAGTGTAATTTGTTGTGCATATGACAATAAATTCTTAAATCTTGAATATAGAAACAGAATATAGTATACAAGTAGTAAAATAAAATATAAGAACATAAAATAATTATAAATAGAAATATAACACAAATATAAATATATAAAATATAACATTGCTGAGGCAGATGTGCTGAAGTGGTAAATAAAGGTGTCTTGGGCTGTTTATACTGTGTATACTCTTATTTTGCCTTTAAAATGTTCTGTACTCTTAAATACAAACAAAATATACTTTTAATAAATTAATTATGTTGATATGTTAAGCAAATGAAGGAAGGGCCTGTTGTTTATCATGCCCCCTCTTTCCATCCATTTTCTCACAAAATATCAGTGGTGCGATGTAATTTATTAACTTTTACTGAAACTAATGATCTGAATACTTCATTCACAACTGCAAAATAATTTACAAGATGTTTGCCCATGAAGTTCAACACAATTAAGTCATAAAACAACTAAATAAAGCACACCGCGCTGTTGTTGTTCCTGTACCTTTTTCTTCCCTCCTCCTCTTCTTCTTTGTATTATTCTTCATCATCTTTTTCTTTTTCTTTGCTTCTCTTCAGGCTTTTTAACAATCTGGACATCTGTTAGCATGTTACGGTCTCCCAATCACTCACCAATTGGCTCAGTGTTTTTACTGTCTGCCTTTCTTATTCCTTAAATAGTTCATACATAAAATTCACTTGGTGCAGATTAAACTACCCAAAATCCTTAAAATGAGCCCAACCTGAAATATCTACAGCATTAATACAGCAGTGATATTAATGAAGAAATGTCACTGCACAATGAGTACTTTCACTTTTGATGCTTGAAGTATATTTTGCTGAAAATGATGCTAAAATTTGTGGTTAAAACTAAAATTTGTTGCATCTTAACATTTTTGTAATTAAATAACTTCCATAGTCTTGCATCTCTTAAAACACTGTGACATTAAATTAAATGCAAAATCCATCCAAAATAGACCACAAACAAACCAAATTAAATGTCACAATAATTATTTATTAAGCATACACATTATAATATAAATATAAAATATGCTATTTTTGTTTTTAAAATCGGTGAGACATCATTATATCTGTGTTTGAGACAGACAACCATACAAACAGGTTTTAATATTCTACCAAAATCTGCTGAAACTTCTATGCAGCTGTAACAAACTTGCCATGATGGTGCCGTCCTAAAATCAGAGCCTGTATTCATGGAGCATATCAGAGAAGTGTAACTGATCTAGGATCAGGTCCATGTAAATGTCACCATAAATGAGGAGGCAGACTGGTCTTAGATCAGCGCTCCTAGTCTAAGATGCTGTTTGCAGTGGGCCCACGTACAGAGAGAGCACAATAACCTACCGTATATTTCTTCATATATATATTTCTTACTGTAGTCCAACAATGGCAATTAGCAGCATGATAATTGCACCACTCATTTTTTCCTATTTCCAAGAAACTGCAAAATAAGTTAGGAAGTAAAGAAATAAAATAAACATCAAACGTACGGATGATCATTGTCACTGTACTAAGAGAAAAACTCATCCACAGTGAAACAATCAGAGATAATCAAACAATCAAACCAGATCAGAGTGATGACATTTGACGGTCAGGGTTTGGGTTCAATTCAGCTTCACCTCAGTCAGCAACAGGAAGTGGATCTTCATTACATTTTTACCAAAGTGAAAATTAATGACATCGAGTTCTGTGCAACAGATCAATGAGAATTAATCCTCAAATCATGAATTACAGTTTCAGCTGACTGAATCTAAAGTGAATTGATCCCTAAACCTCTAAATGACAATAAAGAACAAATAGTTTTAACATTTTTTCTCTTTTTTTCCAGTGTTTTTTCTTCATTTTTTTTTCTTCAAGTTTGGTTGACATGCTGAATCCTTGTGTTTGCAGGTTTGTGGTCAATCAAAAGGAAAAGTATTGAGCGAACCACTCCTGGCGCTGGGCGTCCGGGGAGTCGATGGTGGAGTCCTTTGTTTCAGGAGGGCTTCAGGAGGACGGGAGCGCAAAAAAAATCACCACAAATGAAAATAAAGTCAAAGACAGAAAAAGACAAGTCAGGAAAGAAACCAGAGGTTGATTCAGTACAGTCTTACACATGACTGAAAGTTGGGAGCGGTCGGGCTGTTTTTATTTATCCCCCTGGTGTTTTTTGTTCTACAAAAGTCGATTACTGTTTGCCATTTAAGTCTTTTGTTTTACTTTTACTGCCTCTGCTGGACCTCAACTCTCTCTCTGTGTGCTAAAAGTGTCATTTCTCCACAAAAATCAAACACAGAACTGAAGTGCAGTTTTGCACAAAATCAGTTTATGTTTGTGCTTAATTTAGCCTGAGACTGAGTGCAGAACTACATCAGATAATTTTAATCTGAAGGTGTACTCCATGTTTCTGTCCACAAGGGGGCAGCAAAGCCACAGTCAGGATCCAGTGACCCACAGCAGAGAAAAGCATGTGCTATGTCCAAATTCAATACTACATTCAAGTAGTATACAGTATTTAAAGAAAGCTAAATGTTTTTCCAACAGATTTAAAGGATAAATGCAGTGATCGTCTACGTAAAGTCTCACAAAAAGACCAAAACCAACGATGAATTGATAACAAGTGTTATCTGTTTATTCCGACTCTGATATATCTTCTCCCTCTGTGCCATGGAGCTCCACTGTTGTCCAAAAACTTTTAAAAACACATCAATGAACCACACTTTTGAACATGTTCCTGTATCATCATGAAAACACACTGTAGTTTATTACATTTGACTCCAGATGTGGATTAATCCGCTACTTAAAATAGTCCCCAACAAACACTATTTCCTGCTGTTTAAGTGACGTTTGTTAAAACCTACAGTGAAAAGCTGTTTTATTAACCTGCAGAGCTTCTTCTGTAAATACAATGGAGTTGGGACTGAGTCAGAAAATCAGAAAGTATTGAGAAAGCTATATTAGCACACTGTTGGTTTTGGTCTTCTTATGGAGTTTGTAGACAGTATTTTTTTAATGTTTTTAAGATGTGATTCACTCCCAAATGTGTTTTTAGTATGAATAATGGCTTGGACACACCACATTCAACACCTGCCAGAATTTGAGAAACATTTCTCACCTGAAGGTCCACTAACCAGCTTTTTTGTGTCTGAGCTTTTAACTGCACCTCATTTTATTTTAGTGTATGTAGTTAAACTGAGGAAAACCTTTAGATGTGGCTGAAAGCTCCCCAAAAAAGACAGTACCTGGATTATAGTAAAAGTAATTTTTTTTTTGTCAAACTGAAGGTCAAAAATGAACTTTCTCTAGCTAGCATGGAATCTGGACACAGCTTTGCGTTTATACTCTACATGTGTTTACTTAAAAAACTTTTAAAATGTTTTTTTTTCATCTCTAATACAGCCTCTTCTATCTCACAGTACATTTCTATGGTGTTGCATTTTCCATATTAAGATGTGATGGACGTACTGCAGTGTTTAAGCTTGACAAAACAAACTCAGTGTTTAGTATCTGAGTGCATATATAACTTAGGAAACTACTGACAGCATTTGTTTTAACAGATTCGATCATTGGTGGTATCATTATGAAGCTGTAGCTGCTTTCTGACTCACATCCTCGGGGGGGTGAAACATGTTCCCAAAAGTTTGAACTAATTAGGTTGAGTGTCTGCATCTATCAAAACAAACACCTATTGGAGCTACTGCTGCTTTATTTAATTGGCTACATCTTAAATAAACAGTCCCCTAACCCCAGGGTAATATTTAAATTTTGGGGGAGGGGGTTTTCTTTCTTTCTTTCTTTTTTTTTTGGTTGTTGTTTTCTACGCTTGAAGAAGTCAATGACTTCCCAAAGGGCTTCCCTTATATTTGTGCAGCCTGATAAATCATGTTTATACTCCACATGGCCACAAATCAGACTCACAGGATTCTGTTTTCGGTCCATAAAATATTCATTGTAATATATGAAGCAATTTGCATCCCATATTAAACAAACACTATAGTGCATTTGTAGCCCCCCCCCCCCCACGCACAATTATTTCCTGTTTGAAGTCCTCGTGTCTGAGGAAGATAAGATGAAACTTCATTGATCCACGTGGAAAGTTGGGCTGAGACAACAGCAAAATGGCAAAAGTGTTCATATCTATTAAAAGAAAACAGTGATTATATCCTGCAGATTTTAACATTATGTGGGCTAAAAAAAATCCTCTGTGGGGAAACATCATAAATATCGAAAATATCCAAATGTCTAAAAGTACAATTACAGTTTTTGAGAATGGAAAATGATGTTATTTAATATTATACATTAGGTTTTAGGAAGAAGAATATTCACATAATCAAACAGGATTTTTGGATATCACTTTGGGCCGTCTAAGTTCAGAAAAGAAGATTGTGATGATTGGAAAAGAAAGAGAAAAGGAATGAATATGTAAATGGAGATGTTGGATGAATTAAGGAGATGTAATGGAGAGGACATGAAAAGAGATTGGTGGAGGATGAGATGATGAATCAAGGTCAGAGGAAGAAGCAAGAAGATAAGAGATGAGGAAAAAAAAAGAGCGAATCAAAGGAAAGTTGGTAATGATGTGACTTCTTATTACAGCTTGCGAAGACGAAATCTTGCAGTTCTGACTCTTCTTTTTGTATGACCTTTTGTGCATATTGCTGCTAATGTCACTTTAGTGTGGTCTTTTTTACTTTAGTACCTCGAACAACACGCTGCCCAGCGCAGGTCGCTCCAGTGAGACTTTGTTTACTTTGTCTCTCGCTGTTGTCAAACACAGACACCGACACGCCTCTGCAGCCGGCTGAGACAAAAAGGAGCATTTCTGACATTTCCCTAAAGATTTCAAAACAATATTAGACTACAAAAAGGGACGACGAGATGTGATTTCAGTGTGACTTTAAAACTACAAGTTTAAGCTTTCCATCATTTACTTTCCATCAATACTACTGTTTACATGGAGCACAACAAACTCTCCACAGGTATTAACAGTAGTTCAGATAAGGATCACGAGGATGATCTACAAAAAGCTTATTCAAAGCTGCAACTTTAAAGTCCTACACATTTTTTTTTTTGCTGCACAGAACTACTGTTTGTTTTCAGTCAATTCAGTTCCTTCCAGTTTTATATACCCTGCAGTCTGTGAGGGCCATGTGTGTATAAAACACACTGACCACAATATAAGGTCTATACAAAGTGCTTTTTAATGACCTTCACTTACTTACCTTTACACCACTTTACATCACCCTGTTTAAATTTTTAAACATTTAAACAAGCTACATTTTCTCTGTCCTTTATACATCCAGCTCTAACCATGTTCTCATTACTCCCGATGGACTGAAGTGTCCGCTGAAATGAGCTTTACAATCAGCGTTTGGATATTTGTATCTGCCCGCGGCTAAAACAGCTAACTGGACTTTTAGATACATTTAGTTGGTGGGTAATTTAAATCCCCATATTATTCATTGCTGCTGAAGCAAAAATGCAGTAAGAGGAGGATAAATTATTTAAATGAGTTTTATTACAGCACCTGTCTGTAGTTGTTGGTGTGCAGCATCCTTTCAGGTTCAATTCAGAGTAGTTTATCTCACTATTTGTTCAATAACAACTGAAATATTCCTGTTTGTGTGTTAAACTTAACTCCACTTGACTCCCTCAGTTTGTTGTCAAATAGAAATATCTTAAAGATGCGAACGCTTAAAGGATCCAGCGATTTAAAGGGGTCAGATTTACAAATGATGGAGTAAAAAGGTTGCTATCGGGGCAGCGGGATCAGTGTAACTACAAATGTTTGTCAAGAACAAAGAGAGTGCAGGGAGAGGAGGAACCGATTGTTTAATGGAGTCTGAAAACATTTCAAAGCAGATCTATAATATCTGACCTCATACTGTCATTACTTGGCTCTGTTGTGAGTGTGTTTGTGTGTCGCTGCTGGCGTTCCTGCCTTCACGCTAATAGAAATGAGGTGTCTTAAGGTGTGTTTGTTTTAAGAAAATCAGCATTCTTAAGAAAATGTGTGTATGTATTTTGTAACAGCAAGAGGTTGGTAATAACAGGTTTGTCCCAAGCTTTTGCAAAGCAGCCACCACGTCTTATTATTTATGTAAAACAGCGGCAAGACATGCAGCAGGATAGAAAATAACCAAAACATGCTCCCACACACGCTCACACATGCTACAAACCGAAGTTCCTCGTGCCCCATTGACACTTTTCTTGGCATGCGATACACAAACTGCATGTATTCATGTGAGAAGCATGTTACATAATTCATCATCATATCAGTTCACAGCACAGCGACGAGTCACAGCCATCATCGGGAAACAGGAGAAGCATTTATTGGACCGTAGAGTGGAGTAAGTTAAAGTGGTTTTTCAAAATAAGACACCACCACACACAGAGGGGACAGTCCATTGATAGCAAAAGACAATATCTACTTCATCATAAATTCACACGACACAGTAAGTTTCTTGACTTTGTACAAAAATAGTCGACCCCGTTTTAAGTTGACGGGGGGGTAAAAGTGCAGCGTGTGCAACATGCTCGAAGTTTTACATGAAGATGAGTATGAAGAATCACAGAATGACACAATGCACAACAAAAAGCCACAACAGGTATTAACAGCAAGTTGTATAACTTCCTGAAAAGAAAAACGTGAAGCCTGTCAGCATGCTCACTCTTAACATGTTGGCACTGACGGACACGTGGACAGGAAGAAACCAAAAGAAAAAACATGCCCCTTTTGCATTTCCAAGCTTCAGTCGCATATGGGACTCTCATGTTAATGTTTCCTAAATATTCATATCACTTTTATTTAAAGACCTGAGACTCTGCTGAAGTCTCTCAAATGATGACCAAGTATTGTGTGGTGTAAACCTCAGGTCCTGACAGGAGACTAACATCCTCTGTTTTAATTGCAATTGTCCGATCACAGCATAGCAAAGCTTAAACAGGATGAGTAAGTGGATTAATACTCCGTATAAAAAGAGTTTGGATAGTGGTTTCTTTTTTAGCCTTTCTAAAATCATAAAACAAGAAGAAGCCATTAAATATTGTGTTTATCTGCTCTATCATTACATTAAAAAAAGTAACTATGCAGTATTTCTCTCCTGTGTTGGAGCCAGTATTAAAGGTACTATATCTACTATATTTAAGCCAACACTGGTGGCTCTGTCCTGCTCTGAGTTAAATTTGGGGACGTACAAGCCTTCACTTTCATAGAGGAGGTAACATTACGGTTGTCAAATGCATCATCCTAAAAGACTTTTTCATTGTGACGTTAAAAGTGAAACATACTGTTTGTTTACGAACACCAAAACATAAATCTAACCTTTGGCTTACTTGTCCAGTAAGATAAAATAAAGGTAAAATAAGCAGCTAAACAGTGTTTGATTGTCAGATTTTTCCTCAACATACTAACTTCATTAAATAAAGCTTTTTTTATATCTACATGGATGATCAGCCGGTGAAGATGCTGACTTTTGCCTGACATGAAGCTTTAGCCTCTGTCTTTCAGCACAATATCATGTAAGTGGCCATTAAGTGCT